>ML103894.1:0-23145 GCA_003697995.1 Taxidea taxus jeffersonii
TAGCCTGTCCACCACTGTAACCACCTCACCATTGACATGTAGGCTTGTAATACACACTCCAACCACTAGAGACACACTTCTCCCCACCAGAGCAGGACTTGCCTACTCCCAGTGGACAAATTCTTACAGTGAAGCCAAAAAAATCCCACTCCTTGGAAACCAGACATTAGGAGAAAGTCACAGAAACCACACCCAGAACTCAATAAAGGACAGACATCTCATGAAGCAGGTGCTGCAGATCACTACCACTCCCACGAAGTAACTCTACAGTGGACTCCAGGTCTGTCTCCTTCCCGGGATTACACAGGGCACCACATTCTTCCAGTACTCCATCCTCAGAACAAAACCATGAACTGTCCTCATCAGTCCTATGTGCAGGCTCACAGTGAGCCCTGCAAAAGCCAGACATCTTCTTGAGAGCACTCAGCCTCTCACGCCTATCCTAGCAGATGGACAGTGCTGCTCTCCCCAACTTCCATACCAATTAGAGAATACTTAGAACAAGTCTTGCCTTGCTCCATGCAAAAGGCACATTTTTCATCTACAAAATGATGGATGGTGTAACACCACGGATTCCCCGCACCTTCTTGAGCCTAGATAAGTTGGAGATACAGCTTGGCCAGAGCTATTATCCCCAACCCTCTACACACACAAACACAACCCCTTCCCTTGTGCACTCCAGACCAGTTTCCATCCACCTTGCTCATTCTCAGCCATTATCTCTGTAGAGTAGTACCGACGTGCTGAAACTGAGGTACTTGGTGCTCAGCCAGCACCTTGGACCCACTTACTATCAGAAATTAATATTCATTTTATTACCAGATGCATCCCAGAAGATCTTGCCACCACAGCCATTAGAAAAGTCATTACAACAGAGATCCTAACAACCTGTGCCAATCTCCACGGCTCCACAACATGGCTCCAGGGACTGGCTCATCCATGGGCATGTGACCTGGTCCCAGCCAAGGAGGTGGGAAGAAACTTAGGTCTGAGCCTGCAGAGCCAAGCATGGAGTGGACACCCAGGCCAGGGGTTTTCCCATCATGATTACAGAAGTGGCCTAGGCCAGGCCCATGCCAGTGGCACAGACAGCCCAGGAAACCAGGCACTCCACAACATTGCTGAGAGCTGAATCGGACTCAACCTGAAGCCCACACATGCTAGATCCTCTGCTAACTCAGGAGAACCCTAAATGTGCTCATGGTCTTGGCCTGAACAAGATGATCATCTGTGTGGTATATAACCTGCAAGATATACCCACCAGGAAATGGGGACTTATACAGCCAAACAATACCTATATGGAATTCAACCACAGAAAAACATGTTGTGGGAAACTCAAGGCCTACAGAAAAATTGTGGGGGTGGGGGGGAATTCCTGAGGTCTTAATTGATGGCCAATCTCACTATCATTTTTTTTTTTTTTTCATTTCAAGTGGAGGGGCCAGGGCCAGGCAGGATAGATCCCAGTGTCTTCCCACTCTGCCACTGGAAAAGAAGAGCCCTCTGTCCCATCATCCATCATGTTGCAGATCTGGGGTGTGGGAAACTAACACCCATGGGCCAAAGGGGCCTCCTCTCATATTCTCTCAATCTAGTGTGCCTGGAACATTAATTAGGGATGGTCTGTGGCTGCTATCAAGCCACAGTGCAAGAGTGGAGTCATTATCAGAGACATCACATGGACTGCAACACCTCACAGAAAATCTTTACAGAAGACTTTCCAGAAAAGTCTGTGCTGATCCCTAGTCTCACGACAGATCCTAGAATCATGTCCCTTTTTGGGTAGAACATTAGTGCCTTCTGGGTCAAATTTAACTTTTTCAGAGGCAAGGACATCCATCCTTTTAACCACAATGCCATCTCCATCCTCCTCTATTTACACCTTGAATGGCACGTCTACATGTCTGCAGCCCAACGGGAATTCAGTCCTTTCCATGGTACTGGTGCTCAGAAATGGAGATGTAAGTGTGAACTTATGAGTGTGAGCATGTGTTTCCTCTTTGTTAGCCACAGTGTGCAAGGAGAATACAATACAGTAGCATGCTTTCTGTCCCACAGGAACAACCATGCAATGTGGTTCCATAATGATTTTGGAAGGAAGCCACCTTCATAGAAAAAACTTCATCTTGGAGGACCCCCAAGTCCCTTGTCCTGGAAACTAGGTTCCATTGAGGCTGGGCACACAGAGGGACAGAGACTCCTCATGCCCATCAGGGTTTTGAAGGATGCCTGATGTTCCAGGACAAAAGATCCTGAAACCATTTATCTGCCTGTCACTGAGCCAGGCATCTGTGAGAGAGATCTACTCCAAGGAGAAAGGACAGACTGAGAGACAACAAATGACAGCCTTGTGTAACAATTGTCATGAAAGGGGATACTCAGGAGGACTGGGGTGTGCAGGGTTGGCCAGTCCTGGAGGTAGGGGGACCAGGAATGCTCCAGGAGGGTGATCACAGATGTGTCACTATGAGGGATGCTCGGGAGGACTGGGTGTGTGCAGGGTTGGCCAGACCAGGGGACAGGGAGCCCGGGATTCTCCAGGAGGATGTCACAGTTGTGCCCTTGTGTGGCTACATGTGTCAATGTGACTGGGCACTAGTCAGATCAGAAATGACCAGGGTAGGCAAGGGGCAAGTCCCTAAACTGTCTTCTGCAAGGCAAAAGCTCAATAATGAGATTTCTTTCAGTACGATTTCATTTCACATGCATCCATGATTCCCTAAAGCTGATTGTGTAGAACATGAAGTACCTAGTTGGCCATGACTTTTAAACCTGAGGTGCTGGGAGGCAGAGCACACTTGATATTTCTTTTTGTTGCTTCCAGAGTATGATGACTTACCTGCCTTCACATCTGACCCAAGGACATGGAACAAAGGCAACACAGATATGGACTTCAAAATGTCCACTTGCAAACCCAAGTTCTCACAGGAGCTAAAGGTTCAGGACCAGGGTGACAGAAAGGAGAGGCAGATAGCAAGGAACCAAAAGAACACATCATGTGCATGTGAGCTGGACCACTTCTTTATCTGCTGGAAGCAAGCCAAGCCTGAAGGGAGTCCCACCTGCATCTGGTCTGTCTGTTTGCTGCCCTTGAGCAGAACAGATGTGCTGACCTGGGTGTGGGTGTTAGGGGGAGATGGCCAGCTGGCCACCTGTAGGACCAGCTCCTGGTCCTCAGCTAAGATGAAACAATAATTATGTTAGTTACCTATTTCCTGTTACAGGTAATGTGCTTAGTGCTTTGGTAACTATATCCTCTCCCATTTTATATTTTAAAAACACTTTAAGCAGGTAAGATTGACACACAAAAAAAACCTGTCCATAGTTAATATATGCAACTTGACCCTGGCCCAAACCCTACTATCTAGTTAAGATATACTCGATTTAGAATTTTGCTTGTAAATTAGAGGATGGTTTTTAGGCGATAAGGAATTCAGGGACCAACCTTCTTCTGTCTTATCCTCCCACCAGTCTGGTAAATTCGAACACATTTGGCTACATGCTATCTGAAGAGTGGCCACACGGGGGCAACAGTGAGTAAGCATTGCCCCAAATCCCACTGCAAAGCCAATTTTTCCTTCATCCTGTCAAACATTGTTCATTCAATGTTTACAGATCATGCTATAGATTATGAAAAATGTGACTTTGTTGAATTTTTAAAAAAACAAACTAATTCTTTCAATCTGTTAAGAATAGTAGATGTTTTAAAAAATCTTTATGTTGATTTTTGTGTTTCAAAAATCTTTCTGTTGGCGAGCAGATGAAGCCCAGGGGTCTGGGGAAAGGCTATTACTATTGAATCTATTCAGATCTACTTAGGAAACAAGGATGGCTTCTATTCCACTGCTTTTCAGGAAGAATTTGTGTCAACTAACAGCACTGAACCCACACAAAATAGTGCAGCTCAGAGGAAAACAAAAGGAGAATCAACAGCCTCCAGAAACAGAGAAAGAGGCATACCCAGGAACAAGGAAGGCATACCACAGAAGCTCTGCTCAGGCCAATTTGCAGTCCATAGATCCTCTGGAGCTAGAATGCCCCCAGTGTCCCTGGGGGGTCGTGGGTCAGGCAGAGCCCACACCCTGATGCTGTACTGTTGTAACCCATGAAAAGCCTCCTGGTCCCTTCCTTCACGAAACACCCCCTACCCCCTGAGGACTCCAGCTCACTTCTTGGAACTCCCATCCCCCCCTTTTGACCCCATTGTTCACTTTTCCCATCACTGCCATAATATAGACTATGTTTAACTACTTACTATTCTGTCATTTAAATGTCTTTTGTCATGTTTGCTGTGAAACTATACCTTGCATCATCTACCCTGATGTAGAATCACTTGTTGCATTGCATGACTTAACTGTAGACTATGAGGCCCTCACAGTGTCATGGGGCTAGTGTCCTGGGTAAAGTCCTCACTAAGCCAGCTCAGCTGTTGCAGTGAAGGCCTGACTTAGGCACTGCTATTTCGCACAAGTAAGGCAGCACAGCCACATCGGATGGCCTGGGGGCACACCCTGAAGACCCTTGCTAATCCAGTGTTGCCCTGGGTAATTTCCATGGAACAGCCACTGTGTCCAATGGGAGAACTCAATAGAACTGGGGAGGATGGGAGTCAGAATTCCTGAGGTAGAATCCATCTTGGAGACTGCCCAGAACTTCCTAGGAGTTCATTCCATTGTCTTGCATGAATCAATTAATCTAAAAACATTTCCTCATTTTAGAAATGATGAGCCTCAATCTCTGATGAAGGGACTCTCCTAAGTCATATTGGAAATCAGCAAAAGAGCCAGACTGAGATGGGAGATGGCCTCCAGCATGATCCCCCAGAGTGATTTTAGCTAGAGCTGCAATAACCCATTGATCTTTCCTGGACTTCCAAACTCTCATAGGACTCTTCATGGGGCATATTCTGGGAACCAAGGTCATGTCAGGGCCACAGAAACCTCTGACACTGGTTATAATGAGACTCTGTGATGTCAATGGAGTCCCAAGCCATAGGTCATCTCAGTTTGTCTGCAATGATATGGCTGATGGGAAACCCACATGCTGACAGATGGTAGAAGATGATGGACATGACATGGTGGTGTCCAGCAGGGCAATACCCCAATGTCCCCCAGGGTTTTCACAGAATTCACTCCTAAGCTTTGAAGCTGAGATTCAATCATGAGCACTCTGATGCTCATGGGAAGAATGACACAGGACATAATAAAGTCACAGCCTTAACATATGTATACTCATGGAGCAATAGCTTTCTCCAAATATATTCTGATATGGTAAAAAATTCACTGATAAAACATGGATATTTTTTATTAAAAAGAAAGCCATACTTGTTGAATTAATAAATTTTTATGGAGTATCTACTTAGTGCAAATGTATATAGTTCTAGTTCCATGTGGGAGCTTGCAAAGAGCATGGGATATAATCAATAGATCAAGGATTAGAAGGAATGCAGGGTAAGGTCTAAGAGAGCCATTGTATTCAGAGGCCCATTAAGGAAGCCCACTGAGAAGATGCTTTTAGCCAAGACCAGAAAGACAGGGCCAGTGAATTGACCTGGGAGAAGAGTCACAGAGAAATTCAATTTTTAATTATTTGACCATAAAACATAAATATTAAGAAATATTGCCTTAAGTGTTGCTTTGGAAAATTTGGTTCTTCTCTGTAACTATTTTTGTTGTATGTTAAACTTTACTCACTGTAAAATACTCTAAGAAAATGTTATTTAAGCATGGATATCTTATATCAGAGGTAAATAAATTAACCCTAGCAAACCCCTGAACCCTAACCCTAACCCAGGATGCTAAATCCTGACCCTAAACCTGACCCCACCCATGACCTTAGGTTGGGCTTGGGGGCTGGGGTCTTCTCCAGAGACCTGGCGCAATAGCCCCAGGGACTGGGGACACCCAAGCAATTCCAGAGGACTCTGCCACCCCCCAGAAGGAAACCAGGGTGTTTGGTACTCTGTAAACGATTGAGAGCAGGAGAAATCTGTATGCCCACCTGAGGCCACCCCCACATTCAGTGGCCCACTAAACACAAACCTGGGGCCTGATACTCACCCTGACCCATGCCCTCAAATTGGCCTTCTGGGAGTCATGCTGCACAGCTGGCAGATTGAACCTGCCATGATCCTAGGGCCCAATCCTAACCTTAGGTTGGCTTTTTAAAGGACCATGCCCAGAGGCCTGGCTCCAAATCCCCAGGGAATGGGGATACCTAAGCAAAGCAGAGGGCTCATCCCACAACAAAGTCAGAAATCCTGCCTTTTGGAACTCCAGAAAGGATTTAGAACAGGAGAAATCTGAATGACATCTTGAACCAATCCCTGCTTATTTATACTTCCATAACATACTGAAAACAAAGTCTGAGCCTGATATTCTTCTTAACTCTAGCCTTCAATTCAGATGTCTCTGAAGGTCTCCACACCCAAGCATGATGCCTTCCATGCCCTGGGACTACCCCTATCTTAGCTTAAGAAATAGGTGAAAACATGAATACAACTTTCTACCAAAGGACATAGAAGAGACCAAGAGACACACGAAAACATGCTCCACATCAATAGCCATCAGGGAAATACAAATCAAAACCACAATGAGATACCACCTTACAACAGCTGGCATGGCTAAAATTATCAAGGCAGGGAATAACAAATGTTGGCGAGGATGTGGTAAAAGGGGAACACTTACACTGCTGGTGGGAATGAAAGCTTGTACAGCAACTCTGCCAAATGTTATCAAGTATTTTCAAGAACTTAAAAAATAGAGCTACCCGGGGTGCCTGGGTGGCTTACTGGGTTAAGCCTCTGCCTTCGGTTCAGGTCACGATCCTGGGGTCCTGGAATCAAGCCCCGCATTGGGCTCTCAGCTCAGTCAGGAGCCTGCTTCCTCCTCTCTCTCTGCCTGCTGCTCTGCCTGGTTGTGATCTCTCTCTGTGTCAAATAAATAAATAAATAAATAAATCTTAAAAAACAAATAGAGCTATCCTACAACCAAGCAATTGCACTACTAGGTATTTACCTCAAAGATACAGATTGAGTGAAAAGTAGTAGCACCTGCCCCCCAATGTTCATTGCAGTATTATCCACTCCAGCCAAACTATGGAAAAAGCCCAGATGTCCATGGACAGATGAATGGATAAAGAAGATGTGGTTCATAACTACAATGGAATATTATTCAGCCATCTGAAAGGATGAAGACTTACCATCACATCCATCTGGATGGAACTAGAGGGTATTATGCTGAGCAAAATAAGTCTATAAGAGAAAGACAATTGGCACATGGGTTTACTCATATGTGAAATAGGAGAAATGATACAGAGGATCAGAAGGAAAGGGAGGGAAAACAGAATGGGAAGTCATCAAAGAGGAATAAAAGGCACAAGAGCTTCTTTATTACAGAAATAAACTGGAGGTTGCTGGAGGGGAGATGATTGCAGATGGGGTAACTGGCTCATGGGCATTAAGGAGGGCACATGATGCAATGAGCACTGGGTGTTATACATACCTGATCTATTATTGAACACTGTACCTGAAACTAATCCTGTATTATAAATTGGCTCATTGAAATTCAGTTAAACAAAAAGAACTCAAGCAAACACTCTTTCAAATTTGTATGGAACCACCAAAGTATTGAACAGCCAACACGATGTTGAGAAAGAAGAACAAAGCTGGACAAGTCACAGTTCCAGATTTCAAGTTATACTACAAAGCTGTAGTCATCTTAACAGTATGGCACTGGCACAAAAAAACACACAGCAACCTAGGGAACAGAAGAGAAGCTCAGATATAAACCCACAATTGTGTGGCCTATTAGTCTTCCACAAAGCAGGCAAGAATATCAAAAAGGAAAAGTCTGCATAACAAATGGTATTGGAAGAACTGGACAGCGATGCAAAGAAGAATGCAACTACTCTGCTTCCTTACACCATACAGACTCAAAAGCTCAAAACAATTTCAAGACCTCAGTGAAAGACCTGAAACCATAACAATCCTACAAGAGGGCATGGACAGTAACTTCTCGACATGGACAAAAGCAACATTTTTCTAGACTGTCCTGAGGCAAATGAATCAAAGGCAAAAATAAACAACTGGGACCATATCAGTCCCATACAGGGACTGCTGTGGAAATAAAAGGTTTCCACACAGCAGAAGAATTAGGAAGAAGTAATAATAATAAGACAACCTACTAAAAGGGAGAAAATATTTGCAAATATCCTATGCAGTATAGGGATAGTGTCCAATATATGTGTAATGGATACAACTCAACACCCAAAAAACAAATAATCCAGTTAAAAAATAGTCCAAAGACATGAACAGACATTTCTCCAAAGGAGAAATACAGATGGCCAACGGTCCCATGAAAAGATGTTCACCATCACCCGACCTCAGGAAAATGTAAATCAAAAGCATAATGAGATATTAGCACATACTGTTGGAATGGCTCCCATCAACAGCACAAGGAACAACAGGTGCTGGGAGGATGTGGAAAAAGGGAAACCCTCGTGCACTGTTGATGGAAAAGCAACCTGCTGCAGCCACTCTGGAAAACAGTATGGAGTGTCCTCAAAACATTAAAAATAAAGCTATCCCAGGATCCAGAAACCACACTACTGGGTATTTACCCGAAGCATACAAAAACAATAACACAAAAGGATACATGCACCCCTATGTTTCTTGCAGCATTATATACAAGATCACAATATGGAAGCAACCCAAGTGTCCACTGATAAAGTGCTAAATGAGATGAGAGATGTGTACATACACATATATACACACACACACAGTGGAAATTTACTCAACCATAAAAAGAATGAAATTTTGCCATTTGCAGCCACACAGATGGATATCTAGAGAGGATTACCCTAAGTGAAATCAGTCAATCAGAGAAAGACAATACCACATGATATCACTCTTGTGTAGAATTGAAGAAACAAACATACATAAATAAAGGAGAAAAAAGATACAAACAAACAAAAAAAAAAGATTCTTAACAATAGAGAACAAACTGATGGTTACCAAAGGGGAGGTGGATGGAGGGATGAGTGAAACAGATGAAGGGGACTAAGAGTACACTTTTCTTGATGAGCACTGAGTAATATAGAGAATTACTGACTCACACTATCGTATGCCTGAAACTAATATAACACTGTATGTTAACTCAACTTGAATTAAAATAAACAATAAAAAAGAATTTTCCTTCAGTAACCTATTTGAAAAGCTTTGGTACACAATGTTCATATGACTGACCTGGGAATATTTCCTGGAAAATATTTATTCACTCTATGCCTGGAATTCAAATTTCACTGAGTTCTTATATTTGACCTGTTAATCCCAGCCCACAAGAGCCAAGGTCCCTTTTCATCCAGGATCAGCACCTATGCATTCAAGAGAGTGTAAGTAGAGATAGATGACATGTCATAAACCAGAAAGCTATTACTGTTTCTGTTTCAGTAGGAGATGGTCACAGAGTGTGGGACAGGTTTCAGGGCAGGTTTGTTCTCTATCCTGGATCACTAATTCAGTGGTCTTTCCCTGTACCATTTGGCTAATAGATTTCCTGTGTGAGTTTGCTTCCAAGCACATCCATGGAAACACGAAGGTGGATGAGCTCAGTGCGGGATAGGAAGTGGGTCAAGTACAGACAAGGGTATGATCCCTCCCCTGATCCAGAAATTGCCATGGGTGTCGCTATGGGAGACAGAAGCAACGGGAAACCACCAAGCCCACCAGCTGAATGCAGGAGGCACAGGTCAAGGGATCTTATGAAGTGGGGTGGAGGCTGCTCTGAGCTACCTCTGGGAGGGAGAAGGGGGAAGGAATAAGAAAGAGAAACTGCCCACCGCTCCTGGCACACATCAGTCTACACTATTGACACAGCCTGGGCTCAGGATGGGCTGGCTCGGGTCCCTCAGCACTCAGTGGGGCAGCTGGCTCCAGGACATGGCGACATGTTGAGGGAGGTGGCAGGGAAGGCTGCCCCTCCGAGGTCATCCCCTCTTTGAGCAGACAGCCCTGAAGGACCGCTGAAAACCCACTGAGAGTTTTGAAAGACATGCCATGGATGAACTAAGGCATAGAGATACAGAAAACAATATTGTTTTTTTAAAAAATATATTTTATTTATTTATTTGAGAGAGAGACAGTGATAGAGAGCATGAGCCAGGAGAAGGTCAGGGGGAAAAGCAGACTCCCCATGGAGCTGGAAGCCTGATGTGGGACTTGATCCCGGGACTCCAGGATCATGACCTGAGCTGAAGGCAGTCACTTAACCAACTGAGCCACCCAGGCACCCACAATATTGGTTTTTAAGGTCAGAGTTGTCACCTGAGGAAATGGGGATAGCTTCCCTGAGGAGGACTGATGGGAGGGCAGGCCAGACTGAAAAGGAAGCCATGGCTGTCCTGATTGGGGGACATGTAGCCTCCTTCCAGGACAGGGCATCATCCTCACCTCACAAAGGATCGAATGAAGTGTTCCATCAGGGGACTGAAAGAGCTGCCTCTTGAGAAGGTGACCCTGGCATTGGCTTGCACAAGGCAGAGAATGAGGGTCAGATGGAGGGAGGGCAATACCCCAGGGGGCCATGGGGCAAGAGCATAGGCTCATGATCATGAAGATGATGAAAAGTAGGAGGCGGTAGTATGGGAGCCCCTGGCATGAAAATGCCATGGGCACAGTGCCCACAGCTACAGTGACTGGGCACTTTCTGTGCCAGGCACAGTTAACTTCAGTGGACTTCAGTTTACTGCTGACCACAACCCTAGTAAGTGTGCACTACCACCCCCCTCCTCTCCCCATGCTGCTGGAATCACAGTCACCAGATCCCGATCAGTTTTCATGGAAACCAAGCACTGGCTCCCACTACACGCTGCCCCTCTGGTGGTGGTCTAGTGTGGCCCTCATGCCTGGCCAGAGTGTGCTGTCTACCTGTCTCCACACAACTCAACAGACAGGAGTGTGTCCCTGAATTCTACAGTTTCTGATGAGACAGATCCAAAGGTCCCACTACAGCATCCACCACAAAAATGCACTGGGTTGCTCGGGACCTCAACTACTGTCATGAAACTCACCATGACTTATTTCTGCTACTTCCTACAGAAAGTCAGGTTCTGATCCCCCAACTTACCATACATCCTGATTGCTGACTTGGGGCCCTGCCATGAACCAACATGTCACCCTTCTGTTAGAGAAGGCCACCCTGCACTTCCTAGAAAATATTTCTAAGGAAGTACATGTCCATCAGGGCTACAGTGTGAACAGTGGTACACAGCCTGCATAGTAGTAATCAGTTATTGACAAGGGTTAAGCACCTCCCCCTCAGTCTCACAAAACCTTCCTCTGTCCCCATAGAAGTCATGATGTACTCTCAGAAAATGCCCCAGGAAACTAGCCCTTAAACTGAATGCTCACTTCACGCTCTGGTTCAAATCTTGTCCAACCACAATAGTATGAAAGTAGAAATCAGTCACAAGTAGAAAATGGCAGTCATAAATATGTGGAAATTTACCAACATACTAGTAAACAACAAATAGTCAAATAAGAAATCAAAAGAAAATTTAAAAGTACCTTGAGACAAATGGAAAAGAGAACCTATGAAAAGTTATGGGATGCAGCAAAAGTAGCTCTAAGGGAAAAGTTCATAGAAATTCAGGTCTTCATCAATCCATTTGAAAGCTCTCCAATAACCAACCTAATATACATTAGAAGAAGTGGAAAAAAAAACAAGCAAAGCCCCAAATCAGTAGATAGAAGGAAATAACAAAAAGGAAAGTTGAGGGGTGCCTGGATGGCTCAGTGGGTTAAAGCCTCTGTCTTCAGCTCAGGGCATGATCCCAGGGTTCTGGGATCCAGTTCTTCCCTTCCTCTCTCTTTGCCTGCTTCACTACCATTTGTGGTCTTTGTCTGTCAAATAAATAAATAAAATCTTTGAAAAAAAAAAGGAAAGTTGAAATAAATCCAATGGAGACTAAAAGGACAAATGATCAATGAAAATATGAGCTGCTGTTTTTGGAAAGATAAACCAAACTGACAAACTTTTAGCTAGACTCACCAAGAACAAGAGAGAGCTCAAATACAATCAGGAAAGAAAGATAACTGATTCTTGTCTCACATCAAAATCCTAGAGGAGAACACAGACAACAACCTCTTCAACCTTGGGCACTGCAACTTCTTGCAAGACATGTCTCTAAATGCCAGGGAAACAAATGCAAAAATGAAATATTGGGACTTCATCAAGGTAAAAATTTTCTGCACAGCAAAGGGAACAATTAACAAAATGAAAAGGTAACCTACAGAACGGGAGAAGATATTTGTAAATGGCATGGCAGATAAAGGTCTGGTATCCAAGATCTACAAAGAACTGCTCAAACTCAACACCCAAGAAACAATGAAAACACTCAAGAAATGAGAAGACAGGAAGAGGCACTTCTCCATAGCAGACACACAAATGGCCAACAGTCCATGAAAAATGCTCCTCATCAATTGTCATCAGGGAATTCAAAACCACAATGAGATACCACCTTCCAGCAGTTAGGATGGCTAAAATTAACAAGACAGGAAACAAAAACTGTTGATGAAGATATGGACAAAGGGGAACCTTCTTACACTGTTGGCAATGAAAGCTGGTGCAGTCACTCTGGAAAATAGCATGGAGTTTCCTCAAAAAGTTAAAGGTAGAGATGCCCTATGACCCAGCATTTACACTCCTAGGTATTTACCCCAAAGATACAGATGCAGTGAAAGGAAGGGGCACATGTTCCCCAAGGTTCATAGCAGCAATGTCCACAAGACCTAAACTGTGGAAGGAGCTGACATATCCTTCAGCAGGGGAATGGATAAAGAAGATGTGGTACATACATGCCATAGAATAGTATTTAGACATCGGAAGGGATGAATGCTGACCATTTGCATCGGCATGGATGGAACTGGAGGAGGTTATGCTAAATGAAATCAATCAAGCAGAGAATGACAATAATCATATGGTGTCACTCATATGTGGAACACAAGGAATAGTGTGGAGGACCACAGGGGAAGGGAGGGAAACTGAATGGGAAGAAATCAGAGAAGGCCATAAGCCATAAGTTTCTTATTCATAGGAAACCAACTGGAGGAGAGGTAGGTTGGGGGGGCAGGGTAATTCGATGATGGGTATTAAGGAGGGGACATGTGGTGATGAGCCCTGGGTGTTATACGCAATTAATGGATCACTGACCATTACATCAAAAACTATACCTTGGCTACTGAATTTAAATGAAAAATTTGAAAAACGTAAAAAAAAAAGAAACACAAACTATTACAATGAATACCACAAAAATACAAAGGATCATTAGAGAGTACCATGAGCAAGTAGAGGCCAACACCTTGGACAACTTAGAAGAAATGGATATTTTCCTAACAACAACCTAGAATGAACCTTAAAGGGAAAAAGAAATCTGAACAGACTAATCACTAGTAAAAATATTGATTCGATAATCAAATCCTCCCAAGAAACAAATGCCCAAGACCAGACAGTTTCACTGGCAAGTTCAACCAGAGGTAGAAGAAGAATTAATACCAACCCTTCTCAAATTGTTTTTAAAAAGGGAGAGAAAAGCATATGTCCAAACTCATTTTATGAAGCAGCATTATCCTGTTACTAAAACAAGACAAGGATGCTACAAGAAAAGGAAAGGCCAATATCCCTCATGAACAGAGATGCAAAAATCCTCAACAAATTATTGGCAACATTTATTCAACAATACATCAGGAGAATCACACAACATGACCCGTGGGATTTATCCCAGGGATGCAAGATGATTCCACATCTGCACATCCACCAATAGCATACACCACCTTGACAAAATAAAAGATAAAACCCCTAGGATTGTTACAACAAATGCAGAAAGAACACTTGACAAGATTCAATACATGTATGGTAAAGACTGTAAATCATCTGGGTACTGAGGAAACACACCTCAACCAAACAAAGACCCTATATGAAAAGCCCACAGCTGACATTACACTCGAGGGTGAAATGCTGAAAACTTTTCCACTACCAGCAAGAACAAGATAAAGATGCCCAGTCTTACCACTTTCTTTCTTTTTTTTTTTTTTAAGATTTTATTTATTTTGTCAGACAGAGAGAGAGCGTAGGAGTGAGCACAGGCAGACAGAGTGGCAGGCAGAGGCAGAGGGAGAAGCAGGTTCACTGCTGAGCAAGGAGCCCGATGTGGGACTCGATCCCAGGACGCCGGGATCATGACCCGAGCCGAAGGCAGCCGCTTAACCAACTGAGCCACCCAGGCATCCCTTCCACTTTCATTCATCATTGTATTGAAAGCCCTCCCAAACCATTTATACAAAAACAAAACAAAACAAAACAAAAGATATGAAATCTAAATAGGAAAAGAAAATGGTCGCTATTTGCAGATGACATGATACTATATGTAGATACTATATGTAGAAATCTCTAAGGAGATTTCTGCAAAAAATCTCTAAGGAGACTTTTTACAAAAAAATTAAATTGGTTTATCAATAAATAAATCAATTAGAATAAATTAGAATAAATAAATTCAGTAAAGCTGCAGGATACAAAGTCAATATATAGAGACATGTTGCATTTCTTTTATTTTTAAAGAATGTATTTATTTGACACAGAGACAGACAGAGAGACAGAGAGGGAGAGCATGAGCAAGGGGAGCAGCAGAGAGTCAGGGAAAAGCAGACTCCCTGATGAGCAGGGAGCCCAATGATAGACTCATTCCCAGAACCCCAGGATCATGACCTGACCTGAAGGCAGACACTTAACCGACTGAGCCACTCAAGTGCCCCAATTTGTATTTCTATCTACTGATGACCAATGTTCACAAAGAGAAATTAAGAAAGCAAGAAAGCAATGCCATTACAATTGCTTCAAGCAAAAAAAAAAAAAAAATATATATATATATATATAGAAATAAAAGTAAAAAAGTAAGAAAGTAAGAAAGAGAAAGACCTGGTATACTGCACACATGGTGGAAAAGGAAGGAAAAATATGTGCATGTGGGTGGGTGATGTATGGGCCAAAGATTTGGAAGATGATGTAAATAAATGGAAGCATATGCCATGCTCATCAACTGGAAGATTTAATAATGTTAACATATCCACCATACCCAACACAATCTGGAGAAAGAAGAAGGAGAGAGAGTCCAAGATGGCAGAGTAATAGGACACCTTCATTTCCTATGGCACAAGGAATTTAGCTAGATAGCTATCAAACCATTCTGAACACCTGCAAATTCAAGCACAGACCCGAGAAAAGAATAGCAGCAACTCTACAAACAGAAAAGCGACCACTTTCCACAAGGTAAGAGGTACAGAAAAGTGAGTCTAAGCTGATGGGCAGAAGATAAACCCCAGGGGGAGAGAACCTCTGTCAGCCAGCTACTTCCAAGTGCTAAGATCAGCAGAGCATGAAATTGGAACTTTTAGAAGTCTGCTCTGGTGAGGGATGTTGCTCCGGCAGCTAGGCAGTGGGTGGAACCCTTGATGGGACAGTGAGGTCTCAGGATCCTCAGGGTCCCAGGAAGACCAGGGGACTTGAGGGCAGCAGAGCTCCTGGGTATTAGAGCAGGGAAGCCAGCTGCAAAGAGTGAGCCCAGGAGTGAGCTCTAAGCTGGAGGTTGCCATAAACTGTGATCCACAGCACAGTCTGGCCACTGCTCTTTGAGAAGGGGCCCAAGAAGCAGCACAACTGGGGAGAGCCCCCCTTCCTCCCCCAGGAGTAATGGTGCCTGAGTATGCTGCAGGAGTCTGCTGGGTTTGGAGACTCCAAACAGGGTCATGTGCCAGAGACAGAAATATTTGGTCACAGGTCTGGTGAGCACAGAGTGCAGACAGAGACCAGCGAGACACGAAGGATTGACCGCTTTTCTGTGAGGGTACACTGAGGAGTGGGGCCCCGAGTTCTCAACTCTGAGGCCAAAGATAGGGAAGCTGCCATGTTCATCCTCATCCCAAAGGTCTGGGATCATTCCCTGCGTATTTTCAGACCATGGTGTTTTGAAAATGAAACTCAGTCACAAGAGAAAAGGTGGAAAGAACTCAAATAAACGGAGGCTAGAGATCATCCTACTAAAGAGTATATGGATCAACCAGTCAATTCAAGGTAAAATTTGAAAATTCATTGAAAGACACGAGAGTTAAAATACAACCGTTCAATATCTTTGGGATGCAGCAAAGGCGGTCCTAAGAGGGAAGTATATTGCATTCCAAGCATTTCTCAAGAATCAAGAAAGATGTCAAATACACAACCTAACCCTACAGCTAAAGGAGCTGGAGAAAGAATAGCATAGTAAGCCTAAACCCAGAAGGAGAAGAGAAATAATAAAGATTAGAGCAGAAATCAGGGCACCTGGGTGGCTCAGTGGGTTAAACCCTCTGCCTTGGGCTTGGGTCATGATTCCAGAATCCTGGGATCGAGCCTCGCATTGGGCTCTCTGCTCAGCAGGGAGCCTCCTTCCTCCTCTCTCTCTGCCTGCCTCTCTGCCTACTTGTGATCTCTGTCTGTCAAATAAATAAATAAAATCTTAAAAAAAAGAATTAAAAAAAGATTAGAACAGAAATCAATGAATAGAAACCAAAAGAATAGTAGAACCAATCAATGAAACTAGGAGGTGCTTCTTTGAAAGAATTAATTAGATTGATACACCCCTGGCCAGATTTCTCAAAAAGAAAACAGAAAGGACCTAAGTAAATAAAATCATGAATCAAGAAGGAGAGATCACACCCAACACCAAAGAAATACAAACTATTATAAGAACATAGGATGGCAACTCTATGTCCACAAATCCGGCAGTCTCGAAAAAATGGATGCATTCCCAGAAACCTAGAAATGACCAATACTGAACCAGGAAGAAAAGGAAACCTGAAGAGACTCATAGTCAGCAACAAAGTTGAAACAGGCAAGCATCAAAAATCCTCCAGGAAATAAGAGCCCAGCGCCAGATGGCTTCCCCAGGGGAATTCTACCAAACAGTTAAAGAAGATTTAATACCTCTTCTTCTGAAACTTTTCCGAAAAATAGAACTGGAAGGAAAATTTCCAAACCCTTTTGATAAGGCCAGCATTAACTTGATCCCAAAACCAAGAAAAGACCCCATCCCAAAGGATAATTATGGACCACTAACCCTGATGAATATGGATATAAAAATTTTCACCAACATACTAGCCAATAAAATCCAACAGCCCTTTAAAAGGATGATTCACCCAAGATGCCCTTCAATGGACGAATGGATAAGGAAGATGTGGTCCATATACACTATGGAATATTATGCCTCCATCAGAAAGGATGAATACCCAACGTTTGTATCAACATGGACGGGACTGGAAGAGATTATGCTGAGTGAAATAAGTCAAGCAGAGAGAGTCAATTATCATATGGTTTCACTTATTTGTGGAGCATAGAAATAACATGGAGGACATGGGGAGATAGAGAAGAGAGGGAGTTGAGGGAAATTGGAGGGGGAGATAAACCATGAGAGACTATGGACTCTGAAAAACAATCTGAGGGTTATGAAGGGGCGGGAGGTGGGAGGTTGGGGGAGCCTGGTGGTGGGTATTATGGAGGGCACATATTGCATGGAACACTGGGTGTGGTGCATAAACAATGAATTCTGTTACACTGAAAAGAAATTAAATATAAAAAATGGGGGAAAAATAAAAAATAAATAAAAGGATGATTCACCATGACCAAATCAAATTTATTCCTGGGTTGTAAGGGTGTTTTGACAGTCACTAATCAATCAATGGAATCCACTACCTTGGTAGAAGAAAGAACAAGAACTATAGGATCTTCTCAATAGATGCAGAAAAAGCATTTGACAAATTAATGTATCCCTTCTTGATCAAAACTCTTTACTGTGGAGTGATAAAGGGTACCTCCACAGCATAAAGGCCATCTGTGGGAAACCCACAGAGAATATCATTCCCAATGGGGAAAAACTGAGAGTTTTGCCGTTCAGGTCAGGAAAATGATAAGGATGCCCATTCTCATCACTACCGTTCAACATAATACTAGAATCCCTAGCCTCAGCCATCAGACAACAGCAACAACAACAACAACAACAAAAAAAAAAAAAAAAAAAAGAGGGAGAGAGAGAGAAAGAAAAAGAGAAAAAAGAAAAAAAGAAAAAAAAAAAGGCATCTGAATCGGCAAAGAAGCCAAACTCTCACCCTTTGCAGACAATAGGACACTTTCTGTGGGAAACCCAAAAGACTCCAATCCAGAATTGCTAGAACTCATCCAGGAATTCCATAAAGTGGCAGAATATAAAATCAAGACACAGAAACCACTTGCATTTGTCTACAGCAACAATGTGACAGAAGAAAGAGAAATTAAGGAGTCCATCCCATCTATAATTGCACCCCAAACCATAAGATACTTGGGAATTTATCTAAACAAAGAGGCAAAGGATCTGTACTTAGAAAACCACACCATAGTCACGAAAGAAATGGAGAAAGACACAAAGAAATGGAAAAATGTTCCGTGCTCATGGATTGGAAGAACAAATATTGTGAAAATGTCTATGCTACCCAGAACAATCCACAGATTCAATGTGATCCCTATCAAAATACCAACCACATTTTCCACAGAACTGGAATAAAAAAACCCCAAATTTGTATGGAAGCAGAAAAGGTCCCAAATAGTCAAAGGGATGTTGAAAAAGAACACCAAAGCTGATGGCAACACAATTGCAGACTTCAAGCTCTATTACAAAGCTGTAATTTCCAGACAGGATGGCCCTGGCACAAAAACAGACACACAGATCAATGGAACAGAATAGAATAACCAGAAATGGACTCTCAACTCTAGGGTCAACTAATCTTCTTCAAAGCAGGAAGGAATATCCAATGGGGGGAAAAAGTGTCTTCAGTAAATAGTGCTGGGAACATGGGGCAGCCATATGCAGAATAATGAAATTGGGCCATTTCCTTATACCATACACAAAAAATAGACTCCCAGTGGATGGAAGACTTCAATGTGAGACAGGAATTCATCCAAATCCTTGAGGAGAACAGAGATAGCAACCTCTTTGACCTCAGCCACAGCAACTTCTTGCTAGACACGTCTCCAAGGGTGAGGGAAACAAAGGCAAAAATGAACTGTTGGGATTTTGTCAAGATAGTAAGCTTTTACACAGCAAAGGAAACAGTCAACAAAACGAAAAGACAACAAAAAGAACAAGAGAAGGTATTTTCAAATGACATATCCGATAAAGGGCTCTTATCAAAAATCTAGAAAGAACTTACCAAACTCAACACCCACAGAACAAATAATCCAGTCAAGAAATAGGCCAAAGACATGAACAGGCATTTCTCCAAAGACATCTCAATAGCCAACAGACACATAAAAAAGTGCTCAGCATCCCTCAACATTAGGAAAATACAAATCAAACCCATAATGAGATGCCACCTTACACCAGTCAGAATGGCTAAAATGAACAAGTCAGGAAATGACAAGTGTTGGTGAGGATGTGGAGAAAAGGGAAACCTTTTATAGTGTTGGTGGGAATGCAAGCTGGTAGAGTCACCCTGGAAAACAGTGTGGAGGTTCCTCAAGAGTTGAAAATAGAACTACCCTACAACACTGCAATTGCACTGCTGGGTATTTATCCCACATACAAATTTAGTGATCTGAAGGGTCGCCTGCACCCCAATAGAGCAGCAATACCCAAAGGTCACCTGCACTCTATAGAGCAGCAATGCCCGCAAGAGCCAAAGTATGCAAAGAGCCCAGACATCCATCCAGAGATGAATGGTTATAGATAGATATATATACCATTGAATATTATGCAGCCATCAAAAAATGGCTTGGGGGCACCTGGGTGGCTCAGTGGGTTAAAGGCTCTGCCTTCAGCTCAGGTCATGATCCCAGGATCCTGGGATCGAGCCCCACATAGGGCTCTCTGCTTAGCAGGAGCCTGCTCCCCCCGCCCCCCGCCTGCCTCTCTGTCTACTTGTGATCTCTATCTGTCAAATAAACAAATAAAGTATTTAAAAAAAAGAAATATAGCCATTTGCAATGACATGGATGGAACTAGAGGATATGCTAAGTGAAATAAATCAATCAGAGAAGGACAATTATTATATGATCCCACTGATACATGGAATTTAGGAAACAAGACAGAGTATCATAGGGGAAGAGAAAAAAAAAAGGAAGCAAGATGAAACCAGAAAGAGAGTCAAAGCAAAAGAGATACTTAATCTCAGGAAACAAACTGAGGGTTTCTGAAGGAGAGGAAGGTGAGGGAATGGGGTAGCTGGGTCATGGGCGTGGGGAGGGTATGAGCTGTATGAGCACTGTGTGCTCTGTAAAACAGAAGGATATCACCTGTACCCCTGAAACAAATACATCATATGATCATAATAGAAAAGAAGTGAAAGAAAAACATTTGGAATGCAAATGTAAGCTAACTAAAAATAAATAAATAATCTCATTGATAGAAAGAAAGAATACAAGTGACTAAGCCACCTGGAATCACCACACTCCAATTTCAAGCTAGATTATAAAGCTTTTGTCATCAAAACAGTATGTTACTGGCATAAAAACAGACACACAAATCAATGGAACATAACAGAAAGCTCGGAAACTGATAATCATAGCACTTTTGGCAAAGTATATTCATTCATATATTAAAGGGATTTTTAAACTTAGCTCTGATAGAATTATTAACTCTGAATGGGAATTAATAATATTTATGTCCTGTTCCAACATTTGCTTCCAATAAATGCATTTTTTAAATATGCTGTTTAATATACATATATATTATGTACCCCCTTGCCACAAACCCGGAGCCTGGTGCCCCATCAGACCCACGCCCTCCACTCAGTGCCTGGGCAATCTCACCTCAGCACTGGCAGATCAGGCCTGCCATGACCTTAGGCCTAACCCTAAACCCAGGTAGAGTTTTCAGGCTTCCGTCCCCAGAGGCCTGACCCCCCAAGCCCTCCAGATTGGGGACCCCTGAGACACATCCCAGGACTCCTCCTGACACCCAGGAGGAAGCCATGCCCTTTGGAGCTCTGCACAACCCTCAGAGCAGGAGAAACCTGCATGCCACCCTGAGGCCACTCCCACCTTTGGCACCTCACCAGGCCACACACACGGAATCTGATGCTCACCCTGACAATCTTTCTCGACTCTGTCCCTGGAAAGCTCCCCTGATGAGGGACCTTAGTGGAGCTGCGTGGCTCTGGTCCTTGTTCCCGTATGCTCACAACATGCACGGAAAGTGCTCTAAACAGTGGGTGTGAGTGCAACCAGCATCGCCCCACAATGCCAGACAGTTCTCATGAGCTTTCTGCCAAATTGATATTGATGTGGGCAGAAAGCTCATGAGAATTGGCCCCAAAACCCCAGCGAACTCACTTTGGGCTGTGCAGGCCTTCAGGGGAGCCGCCTGGTCCTGGCCCGTGGTCCTGAGTGGTCTTGGCCTAAACCCCGAGAGAAGGTGCTCCAAAAGCCAGGCTCACACGTGGCCAAACACTCCCTCTACTCAGCCCCCTGGTGTGCCTGCCTCAGCGCTGGTAGATCAGGCCTGCCATGCCTCTAGTCCCTAACCCTAACCCTATATTGGGTTTTCAGGTTTTGGTCCCCAAAGGCTTGTCCCCCAACCCCTCCAGATTGGAGACCCTGGAGCCACACACCATGAGTCCGCCTGCCACCCAGATGGACACTGTGTGGTTTGGAGCTGTGCACAACCCTCAGATGGGGAGAAACCTGCATGCCTCCCTGAGGCCACCCCAACGACGGTCCCCCTGGCCACAAACCCAGACCTTGACATGCCGCATGACCCCTGTCCTCAGCTCAGCCCCTTGGGAATCCCGCCTCAGTGCCAGCAGATCTGGCCTGCCATACCCCAGGCCCTAAGCCTAACCCTAGCTTGGGTTTTCAGGCTTCCATCCCCAGAGACCTGGCCCCAAGCCTTCCAGATTGGGGACCCCTCAGCCACACCCCAGGACTCTGCCTGGCATCCAGGAGGAATCATGCTGTTTGGAACTGTACAGAACACTCAGAGTGGGAGAAACCTGCATGCCACCACACACCCCCCACCCCGCAGAGGCCACCCCCATCTTCTGCAGCTCCCCTGGCCACAGACCCAGAGTCTGACTTGCCGCATGACCACTGCCCTCAACTCAACCCCCAGGGTAGCCTGACTCAGCACTGGAAGATTGGGCCTGCCATGCCCCTAGGTTCTAACCCTAACCCTAGGTTCAGTTTCTAGGCTTCCATCCCCATAGGTCTGGCCCCCAAGCCCTTCAGACTGGGGACCCCTGAGACACATCCCAGGATTCTGCCTGCAATGCAAGTGGAAACTGCTGTTCCGAGCTGTGTAGAACCCTCAGCAGGAGAAACCTTCATGCCCCCCAGAGGCCACCCACACTTTTGACAACCCCCTTGGCCACAAACCCAGAGTCTGACCCGCCTTCTGACACCTGCCCTCAACTCAGCCCCTCTGGGATCCCACCTAAGTGCCAGCAGATCGATTCTGTCATGCCTCTAGCTCAGCTCTCCTCTGGGACCCCTCTCAGCTCTTGGCAGACCTGGAACTACTCTGTTGGAAGCAAAGCTCTAGGATCCCCCATCCTTCTTCCAAAATTATGCTGGCCCAAGTCGTTCATGAGAAAGGGAGTGTAAGGGCCTATTTAGCCAAAATGGCTCCATTTCTGTTGAATAGCCATTGTGGTGGTTATGCAGTAAAACTTAAACTGTCCCTACCCCCCTTCCACCAGGTGCCACCGCTCCCCACAGGGGACTTACTTAAAAACAAGTCCTGGAAACCAGTCCCAGGTAACAAAGCCCAAATACAAGGGCGGGTCAGGCCTGGTGGAGGTATCCAATCAGTGGGTCATGCATACTGTCTCCCTAGCTACCAAGGTGTGTGGGTCCCACCCTTTGGGTGCCAATTCTGACCAAGGTGATAGGGTAGTTCAAATGCCTACTATGGGGTAAATTGTAACTCAATTGGTCACTTACGTGTGACCTAGCCTGACTGTGCAGTTTTCTCTGTGTCATTGGCCACCTGTGCGTGGCTAGGCCCAACCACATGACCTTTGCCCTTAAAAGCCAGTCTGTAAGGCAGAGAGGGGTCGCCTCTTTGTAAGAGACAGCCCTGGCCAGTCAGTTTGAT